>JARDWD010000681.1:0-45177 GCA_029034505.1 Ornithoptera priamus
AAGGGTCGGTGCAGGGCGGTATCCAGGGGTAGTAGCACGGCGCGCAGGGCTCCGGCGCGGGCGGCGGCGGCGGGCAGGGCGGCGGGCAGGGAGGCTGGCAGGGCGGCGTGCTCACGTACGCTGCGCCCGCGCACGCCGCGGCGGGCGGCGGCACGCTGACGGCTGCGCGCGCAGCGCACGGCTCCCCCGCCGCGCGCACGCACACAGTGTCCCCGTGCCGCGTGCGGTAGCAGCGCCACGGCGCGCCCCACGCGCACCCCGACAGCCCTGCGCACGCGCACGCGCCACACGCACATTACTCACTGCAGCCGGCTAGACGGTCGCGTGTAGCGGACGGGTGTAACGGATCCCATACAACTACACCAACCTACCTCACCAGCTCCTCATGTAGCCTGTTCATCAACAGACGAGGCACGGACTCCCACCTACCCGCATTGGGCCAGCGCGATGAAAAACAGAGCAAACCCCCCCCCCACATATGAATCCTTAACCGAAAAATATGGGAATGATTGGGGGAGGGAGGGCTTATATCAAGCAGTGGACGTCTAACGGCTGATGATGATGTGCAGCGGGATGTGGAGCCCGTCCAGCTCACACACACGTCACTTAAATAACATATGCTCTCGCTATATGCACGGGTAGATGGTTTGAAGGGCGCTGTGGCTAGTGAAACTAATGGAAACCAAACATAACCTGTTATGTTTAACGACGGGCACAATATGATGCAGTGTCTCCCTATCCTCATACACCTCTTACAAGAATCCTCATTGAGGGGGAGTCGGGCCTTACCCCACTACCCTGGTGTAGTGCCGGTCAGAGCCTCGCCCGTTACGCAGGGTGCCCTAAGTGCTGGTGAGGTAGACTTTGCGTGACATGTTGGACGGAACCCTTTACTCGGTTCAGTGTCGCCCGCCATCATAACTACCACCACGTTGGTATGAACAGGCGTATCACTTAATATCGGGTGAACGTCCCGCTCGTCTCCAATACAAAGAAATGGTAACCAACACAAGCTGGAGTATTTGGACGAGAGTACATCCGTGCGTGGATTTAATGTCACTTAAAATTGCGTAATGGAGGAGTTGATTGAAAACAAGGTCAACATATTTATGGGCGGATGTAGGAGTAAAGTCTATGTCCAGCTGTGGACGTCTGTCAGCTGATGATGATGATAGGAGTTTCAAAGCTTCAGTGAGAGTACGTTTGATTTCGTACAACAGATGTCGGTAGTTGTCCGACACGGTACGTCACGGGAACATTAGGAACATAGTACATTCCGGAAGCACTAGACGTCTAGGAATTGTCCTAGTATAAAACCGCTGAACATCTCCCACCGACCCCTAATCGGATACGGCGACGCAAAGCCATCAGCTCGGGCTGGAGGTACAACGAGCTACATAGCACAGACATAAAATCATCCACTACTCACCAACACCTATTATTGAGTGACACTTTTACCGCTAACAACGACTAACAACTGCCATTGAGTGGTCTCCCTAGTAATCTTACTAGTTAGAGCACCCTGTATACTGCGCACGAGTATATATAACCTTTATTTATTGAAGCGACGAGACGAAGGAATAAGATAAATATATTGAGCGGGACGGTCACTTGATTGTGAGTGACACGTCTGCTCGTAGCACCGGGACGTTAGGATGGTATACACTGCACCGCATTGCGCTCGTCGCCGGAGACATGTTGATTTTCGTTACTCCCTATAATTTCATTAGCTGCAGCGCCCTTTAAACCGGATCACAGTATATATTTGCACACTACTGCCTGTGCGCAGAAATAGCAGCTGCGATGTTATCTGTGTAGACAGTCTTCGGCAACAGAGACACTACCATCAGTTGAAAGGGGTGGGGAGAAAAATACTTTGCCCTTAAAAGGGGGATGTTGTGTGTGAGGTGCTTACGTACACAGGCTGCAGGTGCAGGAGTATACCGTCAGTGAGGAGTGACGGCTGCACCGGACGGCATGTGCTGTGGGGTTTGGTGCACAGCGAGGAGTAGAGCGGTTTACTCACCGATGAGTAGTAGAGTCGCGAGGTGCATGCTGCTTACTGCGGCGGAGGCGCAGCCGTGCGCTTATATACCGCGCACGCGCATGCGCGCTGCGCACCGCGTCCCGCCCCGCGCGCACCCTGCGGCCCGCCAGCTCGCGCATCCGTGCGACTGCGGCGCGACGCACACTAGACAGGTCAACCAGTTCTGATCCACTTCATGTTTGGAAGGTGACCTGGAGCGAGAGGAATCTCTGAGCGGCAAAACGGAAACATCTGCGTTGGAGCGAGACGGCAACACGACGTCTGTACTCCGCGAGGAGTGCGCGCGGAACCGGAAATGAAATGAGTAATAACAAGTTCGAATGGAGCTCGTAAAAGTCGCGGCGTGGAGACGGAGGCCCTCTCAACCGGAACGGCTCCGCGTAGCAGTCGCGCTACGAGCAGCCACGAGCAGTTACGAGCAGCTACGGCACATTGAGTGCAAGCACGTCGGAGCTTGAAGTGGTATAATTGCTGCAGCAGCTGACCGCGCGCTCGAGTGTAACGACATTCATTGCAATATCGCACTGAACCGCGTCCAGGGGGCGCGCGCGTCGCCATGGCAACGCGTGTGTGCGTGCGTGTCGTCGCGCGGGGCGGCGCGAGGTGTGCGTGCGCGCGGGGGGCGGCGGCGGCGCGTGACGTCACGCCGTGTTTACGTCGCGGCGTCAGCGCGCGTGACGCGCATTGCAAAATATTTAAATTGTGGAAGCGCAGCATGGCGCTGATGGTGAACGGTCAGCTGGTTGCGAATCAAACAACCAGCGCCGCCGCCACCACCGCCACCACCGCCGCCGTCTCCGCGCGGACGGTGACCACGCGGCGCGCGGGTATATAGCGCGGCGCCGGCGCCGCACCAGCACACACCAGCCGCGGCAGACATGGCCCGACTGAAGGCGCTGCTGACTCTAGGTCCGTCCACTCTTCACGCAATCTCTGGCTGAAGCTGGCCCCGTGCTACAGCTACTTCCGTTTCTGTTCGCAGCACTGCTGTCCACCGCCGCCGCGGCTCCCGCGCCGCAGGTCTTCGGCTGCTTCCTGCCGGAGCCGTACTACGCGCCCCCGCCGTGTCCTGAGCCCGCGCCTCCTTGCCCCTGCCCCGAGCCCGAGCCCCCCTGTCCGGAGCCATGCCCGGAGCCCCCGCCGCCGTGCCCGGAGCCTTGCCTGCCCCCGTGCTGGCCCCCGTGCCTGCCTCCGTGCCCGTTGCCCAGCCCCCCGCAGCCCTGTGATCCCTCACTACCACCGCCGAGTAAGTATAGCTGGAAGTGGACTGCACTCCACTCGCAATGGTAGTAATGTAAATGTGACTGTCTCCAGCGCCTGGTGGTAACGGGCCCGTCGGCGTCCTCGCTCCGAGGTCGAGTATCGGCGAGAAGCTGCGCGCGGCCGCCTTCCGCGCGGTGCAGGTTCCTGGCGGCACTCTCTTCATCCAGCACCTGCCGCCGGTCGTGATTCAGCCGCCGCCAATCTTGGTGCGTCCGAAGCCCCTGGGTCCGGTGACGCCGCCGCCGGTGGTAGTGCAGCCCCCGCAGCAGGAGCCAATGGTGCCGCCGCAGATGGTGGTGCGCCCGCCGCCGCTGGCGCCCATCACGCCGCCCCCCATCTGCGTGCGCCCGCCGCGCCCGTGCCCGGTGCATCCGGCGCCGCTGCTGGTGCGCCCGCCGCGCCCGCCCCCCATCCAGCCGCCGCCAGTCACCGTCGCCCAGCCGCAGCCGGAGCCCTTCTCCCCGCCGCCTGTCGTCATCCGGCTCCCGGCGCACCCCACACTGCAGCTGCCGACCATCAACATCCCCACCTCGGCACTCTATCGGCATCGGTACGACATCCCGTTCGAGTCATCACCATGCCCGGAGCCGTACCCGGAGCCGTATCCAGAGCCGTGCCCCCTGCCGTATCCAGAGCCGTGCCCACTGCCGTGCCCCCTGCCGTATCCAGAGCCGTGCCCACTGCCGTGCCCCCTGCCGTATCCAGAGCCATGCCCGGAGCCGTGCCCCCTGCCGTATCCAGAGCCGTGCCCACCGCCGTGCCCCCTGCCGTATCCAGAGCCATGCCCGGAGCCGTGCCCCCTGCCGTATCCAGAGCCGTGCCCACTGCCGTGCCCACTGCCGTGCCCCCTGCCGTGCCCGGAGCCGTGCCCGCCTCCGTGTCCCCAGCCGTGCCCTCCCTGCCCGTGCCCCTACTGCCTGACACCATGCGCCTAGTCCTCTGCCATCACTGACACACCAGCTCCCGTACCTGACGCCGCCCCCGATTCCGCGCCCGCTCCAGCTCCAGCTCTGCTCGTGACCGTTAGCTTAATGTCCTCTCGCGTTGCTTCAATAAACATGTATTAACTGTGAATGGCGTTTACTTCCTCTGTCTGCTGCTGCAGCGTGTGCTGCAGCGGAGCTGCCGGCAGCGGCACGCTGCAGCACGTCCCCGACGTCACAGCCAGGAAGGACACACTGCACCGAGCGCTGTAACTCGGGAACACTCTCCGAATGGGTCAGCACTTAAACACGTGCACACGTGTAACTAGCTGTCAGTGCTCACGCGCGTGCCTAGGTCCTGAGCTGCCGGCAGCCGGCGCACGGCGTGAGGGGCTGGTGTCCTGATGAGACCGGAACTGCACAACACGTCGCACCACCTGGAGCGGTCAGCACCAACTGCATCACAGCAGCACCAGCGGATACCAAATTAATATGGTCTTATATCGAACGTGGACGCGGTGCAGCTAGTTCCGGTCCCGCTGAGATGTCATCCGGTCCGACGGGAGAGACGTTTGTAACGTTTCCGCTGATCATTTCCGTTCCGTCCACAATGGGAACCATCATCCTGTTCCACGGACCCTCACCAGCTATCTCACGACCGTTTGCGTCACCAGAAGCCAGATCTAGAACGCGCCGGACGCGCGCTGCACGGGGACCTGGATCCGGCGGGATCACGTTTGTTGTTAATTATTGTTGGCGACTCCATCGGCAATGACCTAAACCTCATGCCCTCCCACTATTTGTGGGGGAGGGGCGGAGGTCTCGTTCTACCTCCACCGCAAACCGGAAGTACCTCCGCCAATAATTACAGACCGGTTCCAATTATAAATATATTTACAAAAACATTCGAATATTTATTTTGTCCGATTTTGTTTTGGAACCTCTATCCACCGCAATCCCTGAACCTCCACCAGCCCGCACTGCGCAGGCGCGGCGAGACCTGCTCCAGCTCTCCCGCGTCAACCCTAACAAACGTGGAGATCCGTGCAGGAGGCCTATGTCCAGCAGTGGCCGTCTATCGGCTGATGGCGAATCCGTGAACAGCACAGTTTAGTGAAAGCAACGTGCACCGCTGCTAACTTGGTTTCCCTGGTCTGAGGAACACACCCTGGACAGTCCCCCCCACCCCCCACCCCCACCACGCTGGACGCAACCCGCGCAGACTTTAGGAAGGCTTGCGAGTAGCTGTGGCTGAAGGTTATAAATCGGATTCATTTGTTGATATCCCTGGGGTTACCCAAGGCACACGCACACAGCTTGCCCCCTTTGCTATTCAGCTAGTACAAGCACGGAGTGCAGCTCCCGACATTGTGGAGGGGGGTTAGGTTAAGTGCATGCGCGGTACCCCAGCGCATGCGCACCGAGCGGACTGCGCGACAGCTGCACTGCGCGGGTACGCAACTAACCGCTGAGCCATCGGCGACGAGCTGACACACGCTTGCACTGCGTGTAGTGAGATATATACACTAGACGTGCGGATATATACCGACTGTGGACACACAACCACAGCGCGACGTTACACACGCACAGCACTGTGCGGACATTGCTGTGATCCGGTTCGAAGGGCGCTGTAGCTATTGCTGGTGGTAGTGTCTCTGTTGCCGGAGACCGTCTATGTACCGCCGCAGCGCCTATTGCAGCCGACACACAGTACTGTGCGGACATTGCTGTGATCCGGTTCGAAGGGCGCTGTAGCTATTGCTGGTGGTAGTGTCTCTGTTGCCGGAGACCGTCTAGGTACCGCCGCAGCGCCTATTGCAGCCGACACACAGTACTGTGCGGACATTGCTGTGATCCGGTTTGAAGGGCGCTGCAGCTATTACTGGTGGTAGTGTCTCTGTCGCCGAAGACCGTCTGGGTACCACCGCGGCGCCTATTGCAGCCGACACACAGTACTGTGCGGACATTGCTGTGATCCGGTTTGAAGGGCGCTGCAGCTATTACTGGTGGTAGTGTCTCTGTTGCCGGAGACCGTCTAGGTACCGCCGCAGCGCCTATTGCAGCCGACACACAGTACTGTGCGGACATTACTGTGATCCGGTTTGAAGGGCGCTGTAGCTATTGCTGGTGGTAGTGTCTCTGTTGTCGGAGACCGTCTGGGTACCGCCGCAGCGCCTATTGCAGCCGACACACAGTACTGTGCGGACATTGCTGTGATCCGGTTTTAAGGGCGCTGTAGGTAGTGTAATCACTGGAATAACGGGACTCCACATCTAATGTCTTAGGCGTCGAGTGCATTGTGGTGCAGTGTATATCATCCTGAGCAGCGCCACATTGTTATGCGCAGGCGCAGCGCTCACCATCAGCTGACCGTCCCGCTCCTCGCGTCGTTTCATTGAAATAAAAGAAAATAACAGTTAATAAGAATAATAATAGAAATAAATAAACTTTATTCCGGTCGCTGGGGCTGGTGCTCTGGGGAAGGGTGACTGGTGGTAAGGTGACCTGGACGAGGCAGTTCCTTGGTGGGAATGAAATGTTATGAGGGCGAGCGCGGGGACCCCCCACCCCCTCCGCGTTTCATTTATACCACGAGGTCTTTAAACTGCGCGCCGTGTTGATGGTGTCTCACGTCGCGGAGGAGCACAAACCCGATAGTCGCTGTTGGGTTCGCGTCCGGTTCAGCCGCTTCGCGCGAGGAGCTGCACGGTTCAAGTGCTGATTGAGCTGGATGTACCGTCACCGTCCACCATCACTGCCGGTGCTGGTGGAAGGTGTGGTGAAGTTAAATACATTACGAAATTTCATAAAGCCACGTCGAACATCACATCAGACGCAGACTCTTAACCACATGAGGGTCTGGCTGAGAAGGAATCGCCTTAGCGTCTAAAGTTCCTTCCAACCCTGAACCTCAAGCGGAGACTACCATATGATGAGGTCTCCATCAGCCAGCATCCAGCCTCAGCATTCAGACATAACGGTGCTGACATCCATCCCATCCTACAGCAGTGAGCAGGGCGCAGTACGCGCATACTGCTTGTGTAACTCTGCTCGTGTGTCCGGTCTCTAGTGCTCCAGCGTCGGACGCCACCTCGTGCCAGGTCGCCGGGGCTGAGCCCGTGCCCCCCTGCCCCCCACCTCCCACTGCCGACTCTCTCATAATATTATATTTCAGATTCAAAAACCTCGGCGAGTTGCAGCCAAGCAGCCGAATGTTGTGGGTTCCGCCTGAACTCAGGCGCGTCACGTGAAATTCGAATTGCAAGGTGTGCGCGTGCGCAGCGCACACAGCCGGCGTGTTCGCGTCCGCCGCGCGCTATATACGTGCGCGCGCGCAGCCGGACCGCACACCACCGCAACATGGCGCGCGGCGACTGCCTCTGGTTATCCGGTGAGTATTCACTTGCACCAACCTCCGCCTGGTCTGCCACCGACCGCTGACCATCTCGACCTGGCTCTGTGGACAAGTTGACCGAGTGCTCCTGTTCCTCTGGCGCACAGTTCTGCTGGTGAGCTCGGCGTGGTGCCAGCCGCTGCCGTGCCCGGAGCCGCAGTACTCGCCGTGCGAGCCGGACCCCTGCGACCCCTGCCCGCCGCCGCCCGACCCGTGCGACCCGTGCGACCCCTGCAACCCCTGCGACCCCTGCGACCCCTGCGCCACCAACGACCAGGTGGTGCAAGTGGGCCCCTGCAACCCTTGCGAGCAGCCCGTCAAGTACCTGTACGGGCAGGCGCCGCCCGGTGAGTGCACATCACTGTTGTTGTTGTTGTCGTTGTTGTTGTCGCTGCGTCGTCGTCCATTGACCCTCGATGATGGTGTGTCGCTGCAGGATCGGTGGTGGTGCGACCGGGGCAGGTGCGGTTCGGCCCGTCCGGTGCGATCGTGGTGCGTCCGGGCGCCATCCGGCTGCCCCCGCCGCCCACCGTCTGGGTGAAGCCAGCGCCCGTACAGCCGGACACGCCCGCGCCCATCCAAGTGCGCCCACCGCCCGTGCAGCCGCCCACGCCCGCGCCCATCGAGGTCAGGCCGCCGCCGGTGTGCCCGCCGCGCCCGCCGCCCATCCTCGTCAGGCCCGCGCCCGTCCAGCCGCCCAAGCCCGCGCCTATCAAAGTAACTAAACACTTTGTGCTTGACTCTAACTAGACGAGCTCTTGGCAGAAGACCAGAACTCTTCTGCCTCATTCTCCGTGATCTGAGGATTGATCTGTAATCACCGATCTCCTTGCACTCCAAGATCAGGTGTGCATGTTACTGCACAATTAACTAATTCCAGGTGCAACCACCTCCGATCCGGCCGCCGGCACCTGAGATGCTGGTCGTGAGGCCTCCCAAGATCACCGTGCCCGGGCAGCCCGTCATCTGCTTCCTGCCGAACGCGCCCTCCAACTTCCGGACGTCGGGCTGCGCGCTCGTCTCCCTGTACCAGCCCCCGCCGCCGTGTCCCGTGCAGCCAGCCCCGCTGCCGCCCTGCCCCATTCCGTGCCCAATCCCGTGCCCAATCCCATGCCCAATGCCGTTCCTCCCACCATGCGCATAAACTCCGAACCCTCACCTGATCCCTCTTGAACCCTGTATACATATACACATATATATATATATATATTTAAGCAACAGCTAGGACTTAAGCTAGACTTAGGAAGCGGCGGAGCGACTGCGAATAAAGCGCGGCCAGCACAGCAACAGTTCCATGGAGTTTCATTTCCTTCCGGCTGTTCGCACTTTACTAGCGATTGTTGTGTTGTTGTTGCAGCAACAGTTAGGGGTGGGGGGGGGGAAATACCCTCGACTACCTGCTCTTGCGGAGGCAATGACAGATTAGGACGGACTGGCTCCGACTAAAACCCGCACGATGGTGCACCGCCGTCGCTTTAGGGCGGGGCCACGGGAACGCATGCGCACACCTTCATGACTCTGCCATTATCAGCTGCACCACGCAGCCCCATCTAGGGGGAGTAACCTCCTCCCTTGCCTCCTCTGTAAGGGTGGGCCAGAACATACAGCGCGCCCTAGTCTTCCCGCCCTCTCACCGACACCTAGGCAACGGTTCCGCCGAATCCGATATCCTGATGCCATGGAAGCTAGAAGAGAAAACTCTGCTGGCTACCTACGGAGTATCTGGTGTTGTGCCCCGCCGCCTACCGCTGTAAGGCCGCGGGGGACGGGGAGAATGTCGGAGCACAACACCGACAGCTTGCCTAGGTCTTACCTGGAACCTCACATGTACAAGTACGCAAAGCTTTGCTCCACGCGTTAACTCCTGAACAGCATGGATTCTTCACAAAAAGATCCACAAACGCCAATACCCTCACATTTCTAGACTTTATTACTGAAACTGTGGGGGGTGGTGGTCAGGCCGGAGCGGTATTTCCCAATTATAGTAAAGCCTTCGACTGAGCTGGTTATCATGTGCTGGTGACAAAACTCTTACTGTCAGGGATTCATGGTGACACAGTCAGATGGTGCAGTTCCTACGTAAACATGCGATCACAGGATGCAGTGGTTGACTGCTGCATGTCCACCTGGAACGGCATCCCGTCGGGAGTTCCGCAAGGATCCTCACTGTCTCCGCTACTGTTTAATATTATATTAGATTATATTATTATTTGGTTTCAATATTACAAATTCCTTTGTCTCGCTGATCGCGTGGAAATTAAAAAAAAAACACGGAAACTCCAGATTGTACTCAGGTACAGGAAGATTTACCCAGCCCAGCATTGGTAACCTGGATCTAAACGCTACAATGCAAGTACACAGTTAACGGAACTCGTCTCCAACGAGCTGATGATGTTCACCATCTCGGAGTGTTTACGGCTCAACACTTGGGAACAGTAAACACGGTGACCAGGTACCGAGTATGTAGTAAAGCTAATAGAGTGACGGGGGGGGGGGGGATGAGATGTGCTAGGATCCAGCTCAGACCTACTTGTGAAAGCGTACAAAATACTGTACGTCACTTTTGAGAGTATATTTTTGGTGAATGTTACTCCTTGTGTTCTGGACTCTCCAGACTGTCTACTGCCTGGTCGCGGGATACCTCAGGATGCAGCAGCGCAGGATCGGTCGATGTGGAAATCTGTGGGAGAGGCCAGTGTCTAGCAGTGGACGTCTGACGCCCAGCGGCAGACCGTACGCGCCCAGACCGACCACGTTGGGTGTGCTCTCGCAGACAGTGGCGGAGCCCGGGTAGCCCAGCGCGCCCACGCCCAGCAAGTTGGGGACGTTCTCGTAGAGCGCCGCAGAGGCTAGGTTAGGACGAGCGTAGGGCATCCCCAGCGGCAGGCCGAGGGGGTAGTTGCCTGGCCCAGCGAGCTGCACTGCGCCGCGCTGATCGCAGCTGCAAACAGTTTACAATACTTGGAATATCCACATCACCCATGGCAACCCTGACAATGCGGCACCAGTTAGGATGACATGCACTGCATCGTGCACGTCACTATCAGACACAGGTCGAGCCTGATCACCCTAATTTCATTAGCTGCTGCTTCTTGACGTCGGATGACAGTAACGTTTGCGCAGCCACTTACCAGCCAACAGCAACCAGGTGACCGTCTCCATGTCCCCACTCCCCGCCGCCTGCGGACCGACCCACCAGCCCCCGCTGTACATATACCCCCATTGTAATTCCACTGTTGCCCCGGAAACGATGTAACGGGTCGCGGCGTTTCACTAATTAAAATTTATTTATCTATTTCTTATCGTGATCTGTAATTAAGTTCGCTTACGTGGTACGTGGTGCTGGTGGAGTCGTGGTGTCTCCTAAGGATACTATGTTATACGTGGGAACACGGTTGGGATGTTCACACTGCGCATCAATCTCCAGGGTTGCTTCACGATTGGTGGACATCACCTGTACATGCAACTCTAACAATCTAACCAATTATGATGTTCAGTCTAAATGGTGCAGTAGCCAATGAGAATTTTTTTTTTTTATTTATTTATTTATTTTTTTTTAAACAAAAGGGCAAAATTTTTTTTTTCTTTCAATTATGCGATCAGACGAGCCGGACGTTCAGTTGGTGCTAAACGATATGTCTGCTCATAACAACAACCTTCAGTCGTTCCTATGGGAGGGTTTGGGCCATTACCCACCACGCTGGCCCAATGCGGGTTGGTGGAAGCCAGAGCCTCGTTTGTTGATTACCAGGGTGCACCACCAGCAGACGTTACCCCTCAACTGATAAACTTTCCTGGTTTCCCGAGTAAGATATGAATGTTTTATTTAATTTAGTTATAAAAATGTATTGAGGGATGAATTAAAGCAATATTGATTGATAACAATAGTATAAGTACCGGAAGTAAAATAACTTTTTTTATTTAATTTTTTTATAATAGTAAAAGATTTTTTTTGTATGTAATAAGTATGAGTAGTACTTGCAATACTCGATACCAGGAAGCCCTAATATTAAGTACTTTTAAAAACCAGGTCTCAGGTCTGTTATGCTTGCCAATGAAAATTGAACCTTATCACAGAGCGGTACGGCGCACATTTAATTATATAAAACGAATTACTAATAGAGACTTGTTACATTTTTTAACAAGATTCTTTTTTAAAAAAAAAACGGTAGTAAAAATGTATTATACTATTGTTTATTAAAAATGAATATATATATATACTAGTTTATGCTGTTAATTTCAATTTAAAAGTTTTGCCATACAGTCATTTCCGTGAGAACTTTGATAGTATGACAAATGTTAAATAAAAAAAAAATCGCAAAATCTGTTATAATAATTAATGTAATAGACGCGGCAATTGATCTTTGTCTAAATTGTTTTTTTTTAATTTTTTCTATTAAAAATGTCGGGTACTGAAAATAAATATCAATGTAAACATAACCTAACCTAACCTAACCAAAACACGAAAATGCCTCCTTAGGCAGAGGAACCTGGCGCCGCGACCGACAAGGGCCGTCGGTCCGGCGCCCCCCTTGGAAAGGGTTCCTGGGGCGTATCTGGTGACGCGTCTCGTATTCCGACGCGTCGCCGCTTAGTGATAGGGATTTTGTCAATTGGGAGGGATGCTTCACATCCCTCCCCGAGGCGGGCCCGTTCGATCCGTGCACCGAACGCGGGTAGCGGAAGAACTGTTTGCGTTATCCCGCGACCCTCGCGCGTTCCTTGCGGATGCGATGGAATACCGTGTGAAGCTTTTTAGTCGGTTGGAGTCCGACACTACCCCACCACCGGCCCAGTATTGGTACGGGGTGTGCGTTCCGTTAGCATTTTGTTACATACGTTAATATAAAAAAAAAAAGTACGAAAATACTTTTTAACACTTGTGCTCCGATTTTGTGTAGTAAGATTATGGTCTTTATGTGTATAGCAGTAAAGTTCAATTTTCAGTTGAAGTACACGAAAGCTGAAGACTTGTTAAAATATTTGAAAGCTTCCTTCATCGCCTGATTCATTCACAAATTTAATATTTTGATAAAGGAATAATAAGTGACGTTTCAAATAACTTACATATCTTCTTCTCAAAGTTCCTCTCCAACTGCTGAAGGTTGGTGTTCCACTCCCTGATACTCCTGAACCGTAACTTCTAAAGGACTTGTTTAAACACGAGCAACATAGCACGTACACTACACGAACACTCGCCTCGCCTTGCATTGTCTATAAACGATGGACAATAACACGATAAACTAGGTTATTAATTAATTTATGTAACTGTTACGTGAAGTTATTGAAAAAAGTATAATATTAAAAAAAAACTTTCATTTCCGGTACTTAAACTTTTGTTATTAACAATAATAAATTGCTTTGTTAATAAAATATAATAACGCTGTTAAGTAATAGTTATTACTGAAGACAGATTTATTTCACACTGCACGCTTGCAACTGTTACGAGTATTTTATACGATATAAATACTACGAGTATTCCATACGATATAAATACTACGAGTATTTCATACGATATAAATACTACGAGTATTTCATACAATATAAATACTACGAGTATTTCATACGATATAAATACTACGAGTATTTCATACAATATAAATACTACGAGTATTCCATACGATATAAATACTACGAGTATTTCATACGATATAAATACTACGAGTATTTCATACAATATAAATACTACGAGTATTCCATACGATATAAATACTAGTTCATTGAAGTATAACAATTAAGCTAGTACGGCGTACATTGCGCGGTCCCTTAACATTATACTGTTTGAGTATAGTATAACGTACGCAATGTATACTGGTGGTATAAATATCTTACGAATGGTGAGCTGCTTGCAACCGGATGCGTAGTGTTTATAGAAGTACTTGAAAGTATTTCGCACAGGTGCGCGCGTACTTAGAGGTGAATACCAGGTTTTGATACCTGGTCGCGAAAATAAGTTTGAACCGTAACACATTTCCAAGTTAGGTTATAACTTGCGGCATCAGCGGCGAGCTGGTGAAAGTTGGGTCGGAACAGGATGGAATATTTTTTTTTTTTTTAATGACACAACGGGCTGGACCTTCACCTGATGTTGAGTGATGCTCCTGCCTGTACCGTGACGGTAGCCAGGACGGTATACACTGCACCACACTGCGCTCGTCGCCTTAAGACATACGATGATGTCTCGTTACCCCTGTAATTACACCAGCTACAACGCCTTTCAAACCGGAGTCCGTAGGCTGATACCAGCAGTGGGAATATTAACATGCGATAAATGTGGGATATGTTTATTGGCGTTCAAATGACGATCTCGCCGCTGAGCAAGGAGTCGGCGACGGCGCCCGGCACGCTGAACAGCTTCGTGAAGACCCTCGTCCTGGAGTCGCCGGGCCTGGTGCACGGCGCCGGCGGAGCTGCCGGTGCTGGCGGTGCGGCCGCAGGGTGCTGGTCCACTGGACAACAAATCTGAACTTGCACCACGGGAAATACCAAAAGCAATAAATGTGGGACGGAGACCACGCGTGGGAATGACCATCGCGGAGCGAAAACATGTCCATATATAAGTGTGTATAAGATTTTGTGCAGGTGATTAGAACGCGTTGCAAATTCATTAGTAATATCCTATGCCCAGCGGTGGGCAACAAATGGGCAAATATGAACGATTACCTTGCTCGTTGTTCACCAACACGTTGACCGGATATAAATACAAATTCGGATGGGTGGCCGCGACGCCCGGCGAATGCGGAGCAAATGGATGATGCGGAATTATATGGCAGCAGCGCCCACCCAATAATCCCAACAGTGATCCTGGTGGGAAAAAATTATAGCAAATTTATCCCTCTCTCTCTCTCTCTCTCTTTCTCTCTATACATAAAGAGATAGAGAGAGGCAGAGACTAATTTGTCAACTAAAGAGAAATATTAAACGGTCATCCTAACGAACAGCTGCTCTGTAAGCTGATGATGTTTCCAACGATCTGATGATGGTTGTGGCAAATGCTGGTGGTACCGATCGATCTGGTGATGTTTGGGCAAACATCAGTGCCCAGCGGTGGGCGCGCCGATTGATGCTAATTATTTAAAACTCACCAAATATAAATACAAATGATCGCATCTTAAGTGTCATATTGTGTGCACACGGCGACCTCAAACGATGACGAATGTATATAAATCTTTTTTATTATTCGAAACCTAACATATATACACTGCAACGGCGCTTCCCGATGAACTCGGTAAACTAACTTTAGTCGACTAACACAGATTCCCAATTCGTTTAAGTTACAATTTTGTTTTTAAAGTTACACCTCGCCCCGCCTGTTAACGAATGATAACAACTTTAGTAACGCTTTAGTTTTATACTCGTGTTTGATTGTATAAAAAAAAAAGTTTATACGTGATATAGTACACTAAAAATTGACGAAAAAGTCGACTACTGAATGCACTAGTACATCACTTTATTCTGCGTGCAAATACACAGTTCCAGTTAGAAAGGAGTTAAATAAAGTATGAAACGTCGATTGTTTTCTATAGGTATTGTATGCCCCCACAAGGATCTCTCTTTACCTTCGATAGGAACCGGAAACGAGCTGATGTCCATTCAAAGATTGAAGCCTATTGAGTATCATCATCATTATCATCAGTTCTACAGCAGGATTTCTACTGCTGAAGATAGGCTTCCCTTAAAGATCTCCACATCGATCTGTTCCGCGCTGCTCGCGCCCAGTGGGTTCCCGCGACTGTCACCAGATCATCGGTCCACATTGTGGAAGGTCTCCCACCACGTCTACCGGTACGTGGCCACCACTCGAGGTCCTTACTGCCCCATCTGCCACGAGTCTATCAATCTTTACCAGCGAGCTTTACCCTACATCATCCCTCAGCCGTGTAACATCACCAGCGTGGGATGGAGCATAGATGAGAGAGAGGAGTGGAAAGGGAAAACGGTATAGAAGAAAAGAGTGGAAGGGGAGAATGAGGAAGGAAAATAACAGATGTAAAGGAATAAAGATATGAAGCCCAGGAACCCACAAATGCTCGGGAACGAGTTTTAAAAAACAACCCTCACCAGCGTCTAAAGGTGAGCATCATCATCAGATCCAGGAGATCGTCCGAAGAGAGATCCCCTCTTTTTGGTCGGATGTTAAATGAAGTAGAGCGTAGAGTATACACAGTGGATGTTTAGCAAACAGGCGGCCGTATATAAAGGGGGGGCGAGGTCGTCTGCTGGCTGCAATCGGACATGTCCGTGACGGGAGTGTCGCTGCTGATCGGTAATCATCAGCCCATGAACAGCTCCACCTGACGGCAGCAGCCTCAGCGGTGACAGATATATAACGGCCCCGATCCCGCTGATGATGCTGAAGCAACGCAAGGGGATATACTACGAAAGTTATTCTTGGAACATGAGGGTGGACTGACTCCTGGGTTACATTAGGCGATACAATTATAATATTCCCACTAGTGGGAATTAGGAGCCGTCGTATAGATATATATGTAGAACAGTTTTTGGAGAGAACTTCAAACTGCAGCTTAGTGTATTTGCTCCACAGGGTTATTAGTCTGCGCGGTGGGATGCTCGCCCAGCGTTGGGGTGGGCGTGGACATGGCGCGTCGTCGTCTCAAGTTGAGGTACGGCCTCGTCCCCAACCTGCCCTGGAGCTCGGGCTACCGCGTCCTGCTGTCGTGTGTGGAAGACATGTACAAACCGCAACACTCACTTGCTGGCGCACCGCCCGCGTGCGATCACTTATAAACGAGTGATCCAAGTTTTATGATATAGCGTTAGATATTATTGTTACTCGATTATCCTTATAAAGGACAGTCTTCCATGATTATCAAAGGATTCAATGAGCTCGCCGCTATGTAGTAATAAATGCGTGTTTACTAGTAACCAGTAATATATACATATATCCTTTAATTCCTTTGTTATATATAAAAACACAAAAAACCTATGAAATATATAAATAAACATCTGTTCTAATTAAGTTCGTATATTTACACGACATTTCTATTAAAAAATCTAATCTCCCCCTTTTATGGTTATAAATGAGGGGACATGCCTTCGCAGATCTGCCCTAGCAGGGGCAAAGGCAGGTTATGTCGGACTTGCACCGACTAAAACCTCCACGATGTTCCACTTCCGTCATTTCACGGCAAAGCCAGAGGAACCCTGTCGCACACCGCGACTGCGCCATCTTTGGAGGTAGAGACACCCTCTCTTCACCCCCGTAAAGGTGAGCCGGAACATACAGTTCGCGATCCTCTCGGCCTCTTATTGTCACCTCGGGCCCGCCGAATACCCAGAAGCCAAAGTAGCCATGAGAAAAATCTCTCCTGGCTCTCCGCGGCGGATCAGGTCTTGGGATTTGCCGTCAACCTTTATACGGCCGCGGAGGGCAGGGAGATCAGCGAGCCGCAATACCGCCTCTTCTTCCTCCGCGACTTCACTACAGCTGCGAAGAACAGTCCATGCCTACTCCCGCAGCCAACCGGCACATATTGGCGGGTAGGTTCCTCTTCGCTTCACCGTGGGTGACCAACCCACGGCTACTGAGCCCCACCGCCAGGACAAGGGGAGAACCTGTTCGGGGGTAGCTGCCTTAAACTAACTTTTTAATTTTGTATACTCTTGATTCCGTATATCTTTATATCCTGACCAGGATCCTCGATAATCAGGTTTCATTATAAATCTCCTTTGAAGTATATTCGGTGGTTTCCTGGTCTTGTAACCAAGAAGGTTTAACAGAAGACCAGCTGTACGTGCTCGTGTCCTTCAGACCTCAGTCTGCTGGTGTTCTAAAGGTACTGCACACCAGACATCAAAGGAACCACATTAGCTTCCAGAGGAGCAGTACCAATAGAGAAGACGCATGCCCTGGTGGTGCTAATCTAATCACCATCAAAAGCGTGGTTACTGCCTTACAGTATAATCAGCGTTGATACTTATCTTTTTTTTTTTTAATTAAAACAGTTTGCAAAACATCTCGGCCTACATCCAGATTGGAATTATCAGTGATTGCCGTGAACCGTGAAACTCTTGGAAGTATACGACCAGGTCGTATATATACACCGGGTGCAGCTCACGAAGTTCACAGAGTGTGGAACGGACAGCACATGGAGACTAAGATGATACTGCTCTTCCTGGGTAAGCTGCCTCATTAGCAGTTCTATTTAGTTCCTCTCTAATTGGAATAGAAAGTCAGGACTTGTAAAGATGAAGATACCTCCTTCGGAGAAGTAAGGAATTGCAGCAGCAGCATCATACTACGAGAGTCCAAGGAGTAAGTCCCGGCCTGAAGGCTATAGTAAGCGACATTGTTAGGGTAATAAAACTCAGCATCAGATGCCTGAATAGGACGTGCACGATGCAGTGCATGTCATCCTAGCTGGTGCCGCACTGTCAGGGTTGTCATGGGTGATGTGGATATTCCAAGTATTGTAAACTGTTTGCAGCTGCGATCAGCGCGGTGCAGTGCAGCCCGCTGGGCCAGACCACGGTGTGCGAGTCGGCGCAGAGCGCTGGCCCCGCGACGGTCTACGAGACACTCCCCGGCGTCCTCCCCAACATCCTCCCCTATCTGTTCGGACTCCAGGGCGCCTTCGCGCCGCCGCTCTACAACAGCGTCGGGCTCCCCTACGGACTGCCGTACCCGGCGACCAGCTCGGCGACCGTATGCGAAAGCGCCCCTAACGTCGTCGGGGTAGGGGCTGCAGGGGCGCTTGGCTTGGGCAACTACCCCCTCGGCCTGCCGCTGGGGATGCCCTACGCTCGTCCGAACCTAGCCTCTGCGGCGCTCTACGAGAACGTCCCCAACTTGCTGGGCGTGGGCGCGCTGGGCTACCCGGGCTCCGCCACTGTCTGCGAGAGCACACCCAACGTGGTCGGTCTGGGCGCGTACGGTCTCCCGTTGGGCGGTCTCCCGCTGGGCGGTCTCCCGCTGGGCGGTCTGCCGCTGGGCGGTCTCCCGCTGGGCGGTCTGCCGCTGGGTGGTCTGCCGCTGAACGGCTTGGGCCTGGGCCTGGGCTTGGCGCCGGCGATCCCTTTTTTATAAACACCCACTCCTCCCTCTGCCACAGCGACGACACCACCACGCTGGCAGCAGGGATGGGCGCGCGCTCCCCACTCGTGTGTCAAAATTCTAAATCGCAGACCATGGCGCTGGCTCGTCACCACGTCTCCTCGCTCCTCCTGTGACCTGTCACCTGTCACCAGTCACCTGTGACCTGGTGCAAGCACCGTCGCTTACTCTTCTCCATCACACACACACACACACAGACCCGACCCCAAGTTCACATTAATTACCTTTCCTCTGTCCTAGCTGGAAGCTTCCATGGAACCAAAAACCCAAAGCAACCACTTCCGGTGACGCTGCAGCGCTGTGCATTTTGTTTTGGAAAATAAATTATTTGCTTTGTGAATGATCTTTGACTTCCTGCACAACGTTGTGATGCTGCTGCGGTGCAGCGTACAACTCCTGCTGCTCTACTTCCCCTGAAGCAGGCGTCAGGTAACTTGGCGATGAATTGTTTGCGAGGAAACCTCACACGACACAAAGCTGCTGGGAGTACTGCTTATCCAGCGACGCTCCAGTTACGTGCGGTTTTGTTGTGATGAGGCCAAGGTCAAGGAGTTCATTAAGAGAGTGTCGAAGCGACCTATCCATCGTCAGCCAACAGACGTCCACTGCTGGACACTGGCCTCTCCCACAGATTTCCACATCGACCGATCCTGCGCTGCTGCATCCTGAGGTATCCCGCGACCAGGCAGTAGACAGTCTGGAGAGTCCAGGACACAAGGAGTAACGTTCACCAAAAATATACCCTCAAAAGTGACGTACAGTATTTTGTACGCTTTCACAAGTTAGGTCCGAGCTGGATCCTAGGACATCTCCGCCCCCCCCCCCCCGTCACTCTATTAGCTTTACTACATACTCGGTACCTGGTCAGCGTGTTTACTGCTCCCAAGTGTTGAGCCGTAAACACTCCGAGGTGGTGAACATCATCAGCTCGTTGGAAACGAGTTCCGTTAACTGTGTACTTGCATTGTAACGTTTAGATCCAGGTTACCAATGCTGGGCTGGGTAAATCTTCCTGTACCTGAGTACAATCTGGAGTTTCCGTGTTTTTTTTTTAATTTCCACGCGATCAGCGAGACAAAGGAATTTGTAATATTGAAACCAAATAATAATATAATCTAATATAATATTAAACAGTAGCGGAGACAGTGAGGATCCTTGCGGAACTCCCGACGGGATGCCGTTCCAGGTGGACATGCAGCAGTCAACCACTGCATCCTGTGATCGCATGTTTACGTAGGAACTGCACCATCTGAATGTGTCACCATGAATCCCTGACAGTAAGAGTTTTGTCACCAGCACATGAAAACCAGCTCAGTCGAAGGCTTTACTATAATTGGGAAATACCGCTCCGGCCTGACCACCACCCCCCACTGTTTCAGTAATAAAGTCTAGAAATGTGAGGGTATTGACGTTTGTGGATCTTTTTGTGAAGAATCCATGCTGTTCAGGAGTTAACGCGTGGAGCAAAGCTTTGCGTACTTGTACATGTGAGGTTCCAGGTAAGACCTAGGCAAGCTGTCGGTGTTGTGCTCCGACATTCTCCCCGTCCCCCGCGGCCTTACAGCGGTTGGCGGCGGGGCACAACACCAGATACTCCGCAGGTAGCCAGCAGAGTTTTCTCTCCTAGCTTCCATGGCCTCAGGATATCGGATTCAGGGGAACCATTGCCCAGATATCGGTGAGAGGTCGGGAAGAGGAAGGTGCGCTGTATGTGCTGACGCGCCCTTACAGCGGAGCCAAGGGAGGAGTTTACTCCCCCCAGTTGGGGCTGCGTGGTGCAGCTGATAATAGCAGAGTCATGGGGATGTGCGCATGCGTCCCCGTGGCCCCGCCGTAAAGCGACGGCGGTGCACCATCGTGCGGGTTTTAGTCGGAGCCAGTCCGTCCTAACCTGTCATTGCCCCCGCAAGGGCAGGTAGTCGAGGGTATTGCCCTCCCCCCCCCCTACCCCTAACTGTTGCTGCAACAACAACACAACAATCGCTAGTAAAGTGCGAACAGCCGGAAGGAAATGAAACTCCATGGAACTGTTGCTGTGATGGCCGCGCTTTATTCGCAGTCGCTCCGCCGCTTCCTAAGTCTAGCTTAAGTCCTAGCTGTTGCTTAAATATATATATATGTATATGTATATGTATACAGGGTTCAAGAGGGATCAGGTGAGGGTTCGGAGTTTATGCGCATGGTGGGAGGAACGGCATTGGGCATGGGATTGGGCACGGGATTGGGCACGGAATGGGGCAGGGCGGCGGGCAGGGCGGCAGCGGGGCTGGCTGCACGGGACACGGCGGCGGGGGCTGGTACAGGGAGACGAGCGCGCAGCCCGACGTCCGGAAGTTGGAGGGCGCGTTCGGCAGGAAGCAGATGACGGGCTGCCCGGGCACGGTGATCTTGGGAGGCCTCACGACCAGCATCTCAGGTGCCGGCGGCCGGACCGGAGGTGGTTGCACCTGGAATTAGTTAATTGTGCAGTAACATGCACACCTGATCTTGGAGTGCAAGGAGATCGGTGATTACAGATCAATCCTCAGATCACGGAGAATGAGGCAGAAGAGTTCTGGTCTTCTGCCAGGAGCTCGTCTAGTTAGAGTCAAGCACAAAGTGTTTAGTTACTTTGATAGGCGCGGGCTTGGGCGGCTGGACGGGCGCGGGCCTGACGAGGATGGGCGGCGGGCGCGGCGGGCACACCGGCGGCGGCCTGACCTCGATGGGCGCGGGCGTGGGCGGCTGCACGGGCGGTGGGCGCACTTGGATGGGCGCGGGCGTGTCCGGCTGTACGGGCGCTGGCTTCACCCAGACGGTGGGCGGCGGGGGCAGCCGGATGGCGCCCGGACGCACCACGATCGCACCGGACGGGCCGAACCGCACCTGCCCCGGTCGCACCACCACCGATCCTGCAGCGACACACCATCATCGAGGGTCAATGGACGACGACGCAGCAACAACGACAACAACAGTGATGTGCACTCACCGGGCGGCGCCTGCCCGTACAGGTACTTGACGGGCTGCTCGCAAGGGTTGCAGGGGCCCACTTGCACCACCTGGTCGTTGGAGGCGCAGGGGTCGCAGGGGTCGCAGGGGTTGCACGGGTCGCACGGGTCGGGCGGCGGCGGGCAGGGGTCACAGGGGTCCGGCTCGCACGGCGAGTACTGCGGCTCCGGGCACGGCAGCGGCTGGCACCACGCCGAGCTCACCAGCAGAACTGTGCGCCAGAGGAACAGGAGCACTCGGTCAACTTGTCCACAGAGCCAGGTCGAGATGGTCAGCGGTCGGTGGCAGACCAGGCGGAGGTTGGTGCAAGTGAATACTCACCGGATAACCAGAGGCAGTCGCCGCGCGCCATGTTGCGGTGGTGTGCGGTGGTGTGCGGTCCGGCTGCGCGCGCGCACGTATATAGCGCGCGGCGGACGCGAACACGCCGGCTGTGTGCGCTGCGCACGCGCACACCTTGCAATTCGAATTTCACGTGACGCGCCTGAGTTCAGGCGGAACCCACAACATTCGGCTGCTTGGCTGCAACTCGCCGAGGTTTTTGAATCTGAAATATAATATTATGAGAGGGTCGGCAGTGGGAGGTGGGGGGCAGGGGGGCACGGGCTCAGCCCCGGCGACCTGGCACGAGGTGGCGTCCGACGCTGGAGCACTAGAGACCGGACACACGAGCAGAGTTACACAAGCAGTATGCGCGTACTGCGCCCTGCTCACTGCTGTAGGATGGGATGGATGTCAGCACCGTTATGTCTGAAAGCTGAGGCTGGATGCTGGCTGATGGAGACCTCATCATATGGTAGTCTCCGCGTGAGGTTCAGGGTTGGAAGGAACCTTAGACGCTAAGGCGATTCCTTCTCAGCCAGACCCTCATGTGGTTAAGAGTCTGCGTCTGATGTGATGTTCGACGTGGCTTTATGAAATTTCGTAATGTATTTAACTTCACCACACCTTCCACCAGCACCGGCAGTGATGGTGGACGGTGAGGGTACATCCAGCTCAATCAGCACTTGAACCGTGCAGCTCCTCGCGCGAAGCGGCTGAACCGGACGCGAACCCAACAGCGACTATCAGGTTTGTGCTCCTCCGCGACGTGAGACACCATCAACACGGCGCGCAGTTTAAAGACCTCGTAGTATAAATGAAACGCGGAGGGGATGGGGGGTCCCCGCGCTCGTCCTCATAACATTTCATTCCCACCAAGGAACTGCCTCGTCCAGGTCACCTTACCACCAGTCACCCTTCCCCAGAGCACCAGCCCCAGCGACCGGAATAAAGTTTATTTATTTCTATTATTATTCTTATCAACTGTTATTTTCTTTTATTTCAATGAAACGACGCGAGGAGCGGGACGGTCAGCTGATGGTGAGCGCTGCGCCTGCGCATAACAATGTGGCGCTGCTCAGGATGGTATACACTGCACCACAATGCACTCGACGCCTAAGACATTAGATGTGGAGTCCCGTTATTCCAGTGATTACACTACCTACAACGCCCTTAAAACCGGATCACAGCAATGTCTGCACAGTACTGTGTGTCGGCTGCAATAGGCGCCGCGGTGGTACCCAGGCGATCTCCGGCGACAGAGACACTACCACCAGCAATAGCTACAGCGCCCTTCAAACCGGATCACAGCAATGTCCGCACAGTACTGTGTGTCGGCTGCAATAGGCGCCGCGGTGGTACCCAGGCGATCTCCGGCGACAGAGACACTACCACCAGCAATAGCTACAGCGCCCTTCGAACCGGATCACAGCAATGTCCGCACAGTACTGTGTGTCGGCTGCAATAGGCGCCGCGGTGGTACCCAGACGGTCTCCGGCGACAGAGACACTACCACCAGCAATAGCTACAGCGCCCTTCGAACCGGATCACAGCAATGTCCGCACAGTACTGTGTGTCGGCTGCAATAGGCGCCGCGGTGGTACCCAGACGGTCTCCGGCGACAGAGACACTACCACCAGCAATAGCTACAGCGCCCTTCGAACCGGATCACAGCAATGTCCGCACAGTACTGTGTGTCGGCTGCAATAGACGCTGCGGTGGTACCTAGACGGTCTCCGGTAACAGAGACACTACCACCAGTAATAGCTACAGCGCCCTTCAAACCGGATCACAGCAATGTCCGCACAGTACTGTGTGTCGGCTGCAATAGACGCTGCGGTGGTACCTAGACGGTCTCCGGTAACAGAGACACTACCACCAGTAATAGCTACAGCGCCCTTCAAACCGGATCACAGCAATGTCCGCACAGTACTGTGTGTCGGCTGCAATAGGCGCTGCGGCGGTACCTAGACGGTCTCCGGTAACAGAGACACTACCACCAGTAATAGCTACAGCGCCCTTCAAACCGGATCACAGCAATGTCCGCACAGTACTGTGTGTCGGCTGCAATAGACGCTGCGGTAGTACCCAGACGGTCTCCGGCGACAGAGACACTACCACCAGCAATAACTACAGCGCCCTTCGAACCGGATCACAGCAATGTCCGCACAGTACTGTGTGTCGGCTGCAATAGACGCTGCGGTGGTATCTAGACGGTCTCCGGCGACAGAGACACTACCACCAGCAATAACTACAGCGCCCTTCGAACCGGATCACAGCAATGTCCGCACAGTACTGTGTGTCGGCTGCAATAGGCGCTGCGGTAGTACCCAGACGGTCTCCGGCGACAGAGACACTACCACCAGCAATAACTACAGCGCCCTTCGAACCGGATCACAGCAATGTCCGCACAGTACTGTGTGTCGGCTGCAATAGACGCTGCGGTGGTATCTAGACGGTCTCCGGTAACAGAGACACTACCACCAGTAATAGCTACAGCGCCCTTCAAACCGGATCACAGCAATGTCCGCACAGTACTGTGTGTCGGCTGCAATAGGCGCTGCGGCGGTACCTAGACGGTCTCCGGCAACAGAGACACTACCACCAGCAATAGCTACAGCGCCCTTCGAACCGGATCACAGCAATGTCCGCACAGTGCTGTGCGTGTGTAACGTCGCGCTGTGGTTGTGTCCACAGTCGGTATATATCCGCACGTCTAGTGTATATATCTCACTACACGCAGTGCAAGCGTGTGTCAGCTCGTCGCCGATGGCTCAGCGGTTAGTTGCGTACCTGCGCAGTGCAGCTGTCGCGCAGTCCGCTCGGTGCGCATGCGCTGGGGTACCGCGCATGCACTTAACCTAACCCCCCTCCACAATGTCGGGAGCTGCACTCCGTGCTTGTACTAGTTGAATAGCAAAGGGGGCAAGCTGTGTGCGTGTGCCTTGGGTAACCCCAGGGATATCAACAAATGAATCCGAGTTATAACCTTCAGCCACAGCTACTCGCAAGCCTTCCTAAAGTCTGCGCGGGTTGCGTCCAGCGTGGTGGGGGTGGGGGTGGGGGTGGGTGGTACTGTCCAGGGTGTGTTCCTCAGACCAGGGAAACCAAGTTAGCAGCGGTGAACGTTGCTTTGACTAAACTGTGCTGTTCACGGATTCGTCATCAGCCGATAGACGGCCACTGCTGGACATGGCCCTCCTGCACGGATCTCCACGTTTGTTAGGGTTGACGCGGGAGAGCTGGAGCAGGTCTCGCCGCGCCTGCGCAGTGCGGGCTGGTGGAGGTTCAGGGATTGCGGTGGATAGAGGTTCCAAAACAAAATTGGACAAAATAAATATTCGAATGTTTTTGTAAATATATTTATAATTGGAACCGGTCTGTAATTATTGGCGGAGGTACTTCCGGTTTGCGGTGGAGGTAGAACGAGACCTCCGCCCCTCCCCCACAAATAGTGGGAGGGCATGAGGTTTAGGTCATTGCCGATGGAGTCGCCAACAATAATTAACAACACACGTGATCCCGCCGGATCCAGGTCCCCGTGCAGCGCGCGTCCGGCGCGTTCTAGATCTGGCTTCTGGTGACGCAGACGGTCGTGAGATAGCTGGTGAGGGTCCGTGGAACAGGATGATGGTTCCCATTGTGGACAGAACGGAAATGATCAGCGGAAACGTTACAAACGTCTCTCCCGTCGGACCGGATGACATCTCAGCGGGACCGGAACTAGCTGCACCGCGTGCACGTTCGATATAAGACTATATTAATTTGGTGTCCGCTGGTGCTGCTGTGATGCAGTTGGTGCTGGTCCTGGCCGCTCCAGGTGGTGCGACGTGTTGTGCAGTTCCGGTCTCATCAGGACACCAGTGCCTCACGCCGTGCGCCGGCTGCCGTCAGCTCAGGACCTAGGCACGCGCGTGAGCACTGACAGCTAGTTACACGTGTGCACGTGTTTAAGTGCTGACCCATTCGGAAAGTGTTCCCGAGTTACGGCGCTCGGTGCAGTGTGTCCTTCCTGGCTGTGACGTCGGGGACGTGCTGCAGCACACCTTGCAGCACACCCTGCAGCCCACGCTACAGCCCACGCTGCAACCCACGCTGCAGCAGCAGACAGAGGAAGTAAACGCCATTCACAGTTAATACATGTTTATTGAAGCAACGCGAGAGGACATTAAGCTAACGGTCACGAGCAGAGCTGGAGCAGGCGCGGAGTCGGGGGCGGCGTCAGGTACGGGAGCTGGTGTGTCAGTGATGGCAGAGGACTAGGCGCATGGTGTCAGGCAGTAGGGGCACGGGCAGGGAGGGCACGGCTGGGGACACGGCGGCGGGCACGGCTCCGGGCACGGCAGGGGGCACGGCAGTGGGCACGGCTCTGGATACGGCGGTGGGCACGGCTCCGGGCACGGCTCTGGGTACGGCAGGGGGCACGGCTCCGGGCATGGCTCCGGGTACGGCTCCGGGCATGGTGACGACTCGAACGGGATGTCGTACCGATGCCTATAGAGTGCCGAGGTGGGGATGTTGATGGTCGGCAGCTGCAGTGTGGGGTGCGCCGGGAGCCGGATGACGACAGGCGGCGGGGTGAAGGGCTCCGGCTGCGGCTGGGCGACGGTGACTGGCGGCGGCTGGATGGGGGGCGGGCGCGGCGGGCGCACCAGCAACGGCGCCGGATGCACCGGGCACGGGCGCGGCGGGCGCACGCAGATGGGGGGCGGCGTGATGGGTGCCAGCGGCGGCGGGCGCACCACCATCTGCGGCGGCACCATAGGCTCCTGCTGCGGGGGCTGCACTACCACCGGCGGCGGCGTCACCGGACCCAGGGGCTTCGGACGCACCAGGATCGGCGGTGGCTGGATCACGACTGGCGGCAGGTGCTGGATGAAGAGAGTGCCGCCAGGGACCTGCACCGCGCGGAAGGCGGCCGCGCGCAGGTTCTCGCCGATACTCGACCTCGGAGCGAGGACGCCGACGGGCCCGTTACCACCAGGCGCTGGAGACAGTCACATTTACATTACTACCATTGCAAGTGGAGTGCAGTCCACCTCCAGCTATACTTACTCGGCGGTGGTAGTGAGGGATCACAGGGCTGCGGGGGGCTGGGCAGCGGGCACGGAGGCAGGCACGGGGGCCAGCACGGGGGCAGGCATGGCTCCGGGCAAGGCAGCGGGGGCTCCGGGCATGGCTCCGGACATGGGGGCTCGGGCTCGGGGCAGGGGCAAGGGGGCGCGGGCTCAGGACACGGCGGGGGCGCGTAGCACGGCTCCGGCAGGAAGCAGCCGAAGACTTGCGGCGCGGGAGCCGCGGCGGCGGTGGACAGCAGTGCTGCGAACAGAAACGGAAGTAGCTGTAGCACGGGGCCAGCTTCAGCCAGAGATTGCGTGAAGAGTGGACGGACCTAGAGTCAGCAGCGCCTTCAGTCGGGCCATGTCTGCCGCGGCTGGTGTGTGCTGGTGCGGCGCCGGCGCCGCGCTATATACCCGCGCGCCGCGTGGTCACCGTCCGCGCGGAGACGGCGGCGGTGGTGGCGGCGGCGCTGGTTGTTTGATTCGCAACCAGCTGACCGTTCACCATCAGCGCCATGCTGCGCTTCCACAATTTAAATATTTTGCAATGCGCGTCACGCGCGCTGCCGCCGCGACGTAAACACGGCGTGACGTCACGCGCCGCCGCCGCCCCCCGCGCGCGCGCACACCCCGCGCCGCCCCGCGCATCTACGACACACACACGCACACACGCGTTGCCATGGCGACGCGCGCCCCCTGGACGCGGTTCAGTGCGATATTGCAATGAATGTCGTTGCACTCGAGCGCGCAGTCAGCTGCTGCAGCAATTATACCACTTCAAGCTCCAACGTGCTTGCACTCAATGTGCCGTAGCTGCTCGTAACTGCTCGTGGCTGCTCGTAGCGCGACTGCTACGCGGAGCCGTTCCGGTTGAGAGGGCCTCCGTCTCCACGCCGCGACCTTTACGAGCTCCATTCGAACTTGTTATTACTCATTTCATTTCCGGTTCCGCGCGCACTCCTCGCGGAATACAGACGTCGTGTTGCCGTCTCGCTCTAACGCAGACGTTTCCGTTTTGCCGCTCGGAGATTCCTCTCGCTCCAGGTCACCTTCCAAACATGAAGTGGATCAGAACTGGTTGACCTGTCCAGTGTGCGTCGCGCCGCAGTCGCACGGATGCGCGAGCTGGCGGGCCGCAGTGTGCGCGCGGGGCGGGACGCGGTGTGCAGCGCGCATGCGCAGTATATAAGCGCGCGGCTGCGCCTCCGCCGCAGTAAGCAGCATGCACCTCGCGACTCTACTACTCATCGGTGAGTAAACCGCTCTACTCCTCGCTGTGCACCAGACCCCACAGCACATGCCGTCCGGTGCAGCCGTCACTCCTCACTGACGGTATACTCCTGCCCCTGCAGCCTGTGTACGTAAGCACCTCACACATAACATCCCCCTTTTATAGGCAAATTATTTTTCTCCCCACCCCTTTCAACTGATGGTAGTGTCTCTGTTGCCGAAGACTGTCTACACAGATAACATCGCAGCTGCTATTTCTGCGCACAGGCAGTAGTGTGCAAATATATACTGTGATCCGGTTTAAGGGGCGCTGCAGCTAATGAAATTATAGGGAGTAACGAAAATCAACATATGTCTCCGGCGACGAGCGCAATGCGGTGCAGTGTATACCATCCTAACGTCCCGGTGCTACGAGCAGACGTGTCACTCACAATCAAGTGACCGTCCCGCTCAATATATTTATCTTATTCCTTCGTCTCGTCGCTTCAATAAATAAAGGTTATATATACTCGTGCGCAGTATACAGGGTGCTCTAACTAGTAAGATTACTAGGGAGACCACTCAATGGCAGTTGTTAGTCTTTGTTAGCGGTAAAAGTGTCACTCAATAATAGGTGTTGGTGAGTAGTGGATGATTTTATGTCTGTGCTATGTAGCTCGTTGTACCTCCAGCCCGAGCTGATGGCTTTGCGTCGCCGTATCCGATTAGGGGTCGGTGGGAGATGTTCAGCGGTTTTATACTAGGACAATTCCTAGACGTCTAGTGCTTCCGGAATGTACTATGTTCCTAATGTTCCCGTGACGTACCGTGTCGGACAACTACCGACATCTGTTGTACGAAATCAAACGTACTCTCACTGAAGCTTTGAAACTCCTATCATCATCATCAGCTGACAGACGTCCACTGCTGGACATAGACTTTACTCCTACATCCGCCCATAAATATGTTGACCTTTTTTTAATCAACTCCTCCATTACGCAATTTTAAGTGACATTAAATCCACGCACGGATGTACGCTCGTCCAAATACTCCAGCTTGTGTTGGTTACCATTTCTTTTTATTGGAGACGAGCGGGACGTTCACCCGATATTAAGTGATACGCCTGTTCACACCAACGTGGTGGTAGTTATGATGGCGGGCGACCCTGAACCGAGTAAGGGGTTGCGTCCAACATGTCACGCAAAGTCTACTTCACCAGCTCGTAGGGCACCCTGCATAACGGGCGAGGCTCTGACCGGCACTACACCAGGGTAGTGGGGTAAGGCGCGACTCCCCCTCAATGAGGATTCTTGAAAGAGGTGTATGAGGATAAGGAGACACTGCATCATATTGTGCCCGTCGTTAAACATAACAGGTTATGTTTGTTTTCCATTAGTTTCACTAGCCACAGCGCCCTTCAAACCATCTACCCGTGCATATAGCGAGAGCATATGTTATTTAAGTGACGTGTGTGTGAGCTGGACGGGCTCCACATCCCGCTGCACATCATCATCAGCCGTTAGACGTCCACTGCTTGATATAAGCCCTCCCTCCCCCAATCATTCCCATATTTTTCGGTTAAGGATTCATACGGGGGGGGGGGGTTGCTTCATTTTATCGCGCTGGCCCAATGCGGGTAGGTGGGAGTCCGTGCCTCGTCTGTTGATGAACAGGCTACATGAGGAGCTGGTGAGGTAGGTTGGTGTAGTTGTGTGGGTTCCGTTACACCCGTCCGCTACACGCGACCGTCTAGCCGGCTGCAGTGAGTAATGTGCGTGTGGCGCGTGCGCGTACGCAGGGCTGTCGGGGTGCGCGTGGGGCGCGCCGTGGCGCTGCTACCGGACGCGGCACGGGGACACTGTGTGCGTGCGCGCGGCGGGGGAGCCGTGCGCTGCGCGCGCAGCCGTCAGCGTGCCGCCGCCCGCCGCGGCGTGCGCGGGCGCAGCGTACGTGAGCACGCCGCCCTGCCAGCCTCCCTGCCCGCCGCCCTGCCCGCCGCCGCCGCCCGCGCCGGAGCCCTGCGCGCCGTGCTACTACCCCTGGATACCGCCCTGCACCGACCCTTGCGCCATACCATGCTTTTGATCAAACAACTTCCTTTCAAAATGAATCAACGTTTCGGCTTTACCATTAATGTATAAATTCCCTTTATTAATGAAAAGATTATTATTCGAAATAAATTTCTGTTTTGGATATCATTGTTTATATACTGGCAACACTCTACACTGGAGGTAGTGTCTCCGTTGCCAGACTACTAAATACTGCCACAGTTCCTATTGCAGCCGATGAACAATAGCGTACAAACATTGTTATATTCCGGTTTGAAGTGCACTGGAGCTAGTGAAATTACTGGGGTAACGAGACTTGACATCTTATGTTAGCGACAAGTACAATGTAATGCAGTGTATATCATCCCAACCAACGTTATGGACAGAAGTTCTATTTAACATAAGTTGAACATCTCGCGTGCCTCTTCGCTTCTTCTCAAGTTCATTTCATTACACTAATTTAGTGCACAAATAACCTCAACACTTTCATTTAAGTCTCGAATCCCAGCAGTGGGAACATTTAATGGGCCGATAATATTTTTATATTACAATATTCACGCTACGGAGACAGTTAATATATGTATAGTTATACTTATATGGTTAATCGTGAACATGGGAAATGTAAACAAAATGGCCGCCATCAATGACAGAAACGCGCACGTATATAGAGAAGCAGATATAACAAAAAACTCCAAACACAGATAAATAAAGGTCAACAATGTTATTTTTTTTTTGCTGTAGCAACATTAACAGATAAAATAGTAATGGAGCAGTTTACTCCATTGTTAAGCTGTAAATAAGCGGCATATGGCGTTAACAAATGGTTCCCTTTGCTTTTATTTCCTGCCAATCTTTCAACTTACGTAATAAAAACTGAAAGCACATGATGAAGTGAAGTGAGCCTTCGTGCGCGGATCGTATCACTCACCATTAGGTGAACGTCCCACTCGTTTATTCGTAGGTATCTTCTTCGAGTGGCATTTAGGTATTAAGTATGAAACCTAGTTTTAGGTGATACGATAATAACTAAAGCCTGCGAGATAACAATAAACATGCCTTTAATAATATACACAAATCCGAAAATATATTCTATGCACCCCTTATTATACAATTAAATATAAACCCTCTCCCTCTCCTCCTTCCATCACTCTTCTACTCGTCCCCGCTCCACTCCGTATCTCCAGCAATTGTTCTAGTCTCCGTCTGCCCACTTCACAGCATCTTCCTTATCATGTAGTTAAGTATGCCGCCGTTCCGGAAGTATGTGAGGTCGACTTCCGTGTCAAACCGGATCTTCACTTGGAATGACTTGCCGCTGTCCACCTGAAATTGAATTTTTTTCACCATAAACGACCTGGTGCTGTTCAGGATGTCTAGTTACTCCAAAAATTTCTTTAGCTACCGGTCCTTTGCGCCGGATATTTGCAAGAGTAAAAGAGAGCACAGATGTTATATAGATGCAACAGTAAATATAGGAAAGGGAGAGGAAGAGAGTGATGGAGTAGGAGGTGGAAAGATTTACTGAAGGCCCCGTCTCCTGTGCTCATGGTGTAGATGAGGTGGCTTACGGTGACCGTCGCCAGGTCGCCGGGCGCCAGCTCCTCCGGCAACGTGACGGTGTACCGCTCGCTGCCGTCCAGCCCCAACGCGTCGGCGCTGTCGCCGGGCAGGAACTGCAGCGGTATGATGCCCATGCCGACCAGGTTCGAGCGGTGTATGCGCTCGAACGACTCCGCTATAACCGCACGGATGCCCTGTCACCGGGAAACGAGTGTTACAACGAGCTCTGCTAAAATGATTCCGTTTATAAATAAAAATTAAACAAAATCACTCGTTATCAAGTGTGATACGGTTGTTACCAATAACAATGTGTTAACTTAATGTTCAGCACCACACTGTGCCCTACACTTTGAGAAATATGCTGATGGTCCTTCGAACCGGATTACTGTTTTTTATTTTCTACGGCGAGACCAACGGAACTTTCACTTGATGTTAAGTGATACGATTTCCAATAACAACGTGGTGCTAGATAGGATGATATACACTGCATCGCATTGTGCTCATCACTTTAAGACATAATTAGTTAAATCTCGTTATCCAAATTATTTACTAGGTACAAGTCCTTCGAGCCGGATACCAATAAAGTTTGCACGTTACTATTTGCGTGCTTCAGTAACACCTGGACGGTCTCCGGATATAGATTTACCGGAATCAGGAATACTCACCAGGAGGAAGGGCCCCTTCGCCGCCCAGTCCCTGCTGGAACCTGAGCCATAGTCCTTGCCCACGACCGCGATCAGCGGAACGTTCTCCGTGGCGTACCTGGACAATCAGACAAATTCAACACTTGGGGAGTTCATCATCATCATCACCATCGTACTCAGTTGATGCACCATAAATCACGTAGAGAGATCTGGAGACACGACTCCTCAACTCTGATCACGACCAAACCAACCAAATAATCCCTCACATAGTCCGACTTCTCCATTCAGCACCATCAACTGATCAGATGGTATGTCTCATCACCGTAATATCACCAGCTAAGACCCTCAACCACTATCGCATGAACGAGAGCTCCTGTACTATTATACCACCACTATCTCCTAGGTGGAATCCTTTTATTGCATCAGCTGGTATCTTCAGAGTCTTCTATAAAAATGGTGGTATGGGTGATGACCTGGCTGTGAATGTGAAATAAGCATTACTCCAGTCCTGTTGGAGTGAAACTTCATCACCAGCAACAGCGGGTGGTGTATGTTCCACGCGGTGACCACTGACCGTTCGGCCGCATCGTATATGTCCATGAGGTCGCCGCTGGGGAAGTGCTTGGTGCGCGGGCCGGGGGCGCCGGCCAGCCGGTTCACCAGCCGGATGTTGGCGAAGGTGCCGCGCGACATCACCGCGTCGTTTCCGCGCCGCGACCCGTACGAGTTGAACTCGCGCGGGCTCAGCCTGATGGTGGAAGAGGGTAGAAGTCAAATGGCTGAACTCAATGATCCCACAGGTGGGAATCGGTGCTTCCACTCATAAAGGAAGTCACCATTTTGACCAGTTGTGAGCTGGCTGACGGATGGAAAAAGGGGATAATGATAGACCCCACAGTCCCACTGCAGGGAAACGAGGAGCCACGCATCCAAGAAAGCTGTTCTTGGAGCATGCCGGTTGTCGTTGGGTACCCACGGCACCTGACCATGACCGCTTCGAAGTGTCAACGATGTTTGGCAGCCATTTTGTCTACGTTTCCCCAACTCTCGACCACGTGGACGGGCTCGCCTGTGTTAATATTGCAGTTTTATTATAATAATATTACAGCGCCCACTTAATCTTCCCAGCAGTGGGATTTCTTCAAAATAGGTCAAGCTAATTGCTAATCGCGTAAGTGTAAGAGAAAAAACGGTAGCAGCGAAGAACTGGTGCTACTGCACTGGTGGTAGTGTCTCTGTCGCCGGAGACCATCTAGGTACCGCCGCAGCGCCTATTGCAGCCGACACACAGTACTGTGCGGACATTACTGTGATCCGGTTTGAAGGGCGCTGTAGCTATTACTGGTGGTAGTGTCTCTGTTGCCGGAGACCGTCTAGGTACCGCCGCAGCGCCTATTGCAGCCGACACACAGTACTGTGCGGACATTACTGTGATCCGGTTTGAAGGGCGCTGTAGCTATTACTGGTGGTAGTGTCTCTGTTGCCGGAGACCGTCTAGGTACCGCCGCAGCGCCTATTGCAGCCGACACACAGTACTGTGTGGACATTGCTGTGATCCGGTTTGAAGGGCGCTATAGTTGTTAGTGTTGGTAGTGTCAGTGTCACCACAGAGCCGTCTTGAGGTGTCTTTGATGAAGAAGGGTTAACATACCCCCTCGCGGCGAGGTACCGGGCTGCAGGCGAGTTCCTCGCGATGGAGCCGGCCGGCGATATGTGGTCGGTGGTGACGGAGTCGCCCAGCAGCAGCAGGCAGCGGGCGTTCTCGACACCGCGCACCGCTGGGAGGATCTGGTGGTGACGAGGGCGGCAGAGAGAGACGCAGTAGTAAATTAGCGAATAATATAATCAAACTTAAATAAATAAGTGATGTAGTTGATGAAAGAATGAATGAAATAATTATTTAATGTATGAGACAACGAAAGGAAAGTTGAAGAAGGAAAGAATGGAATAATTATTTAATGTATGAGACAACGAAAGGAAAGTTGAAGAAGGAAAGAATAGAATAATTATTTAGTGTATGAGACAACGAAAGGAAAGTTGAAGAAGGAAAGAATAGAATAATTATTTAATGTATGAGACAACGAAAGGAAAGTTGAAGAAGGAAAGAATGGAATAATTATTTAATGTATGAGACAACGAAAGGAAAGTTGAAGAAGGAAAGAATAGAATAATTATTTAATGTATGAGACAACGAAAGGAAAGTTGAAGAAGGAAAGAATGGAATAATTATTTAATGTATGAGACAACGAAAGGAAAGTTGAAGAAGGAAAGAATAGAATAATTATTTAATGTATGAGACAACGAAAGGAAAGTTGAAGAAGGAAAGAATGGAATAATTATTTAATGTATGAGACAACGAAAGGAAAGTTGAAGAAGGAAAGAATAGAATAATTATTTAATGTATGAGACAACGAAAGGATGGTTGAATAAATAAATGAATATATGGATAAATGGGTTTTCGGAGTCCCACACAGCAGCTCGCGGGACCCAAGGCAACCTCACGAGCTAGTGGTGCAGCCTGCTGAACAAGAGACGAGGTACTGGCTCCCACCAACCTACCATACGAACTCCGCCTAAAAGGTCGCGAGAAGCCGTTGGATGCAGGCAGTGCAGGACCGCTCGATGTGAGGATCTTGGTGATATATCGGCTGATGGTGATGATGGTGGATAGATGAATGGGTGGACTACGTTCATTGATACCTTGGTCATTCCATCAAAGAACGGCGGCTTCTTTATATAGGTGGAGTCCGGGTCCCAGCCGTACAGCTTGCCGCGGGGCACGTCCAGCGCCTGCCACGCGGACGAGCCCAGCTCGATCCTTTCGTACACCTGCACGATCACAAAAGTAACATTTTAAAACTACCCACACCGTGAAAATATTTATAAACTGACTTAACGTTCCCACTGCTGGGAATTACACGGTTGAGTATTTAGTGTAGTTAGTAGTTGAGGTGGAGGATGGTGTCTTTCCCCCACAGCACATCTTGGAACAACGCTTCCCTTCAACGGAGAGTCGGGGTCAAAGGTCAGTGAAGATGATATTATTTATGGACTTTGGACAGTCATCATCATCATCATCAGCTGGTAAACGTCCACAGTTGGACATCGGCTTACTTCAAAAGATGTCCATACTGATTGATCTCTTCCCGATCTTTACCATCAATACCGTCTGTCTGCCATAAACAGTCGATTATGGCCAGTCTCCTTCCACCCCCCAGCAGCAGCTCACCTCTTTAAACATGCTGGGTATGACGTTCCTGTCCTCCACCTCCTGGATCTCGGCCCGCGTTGGCCAGATATCGCGTAGGTACACCGCGCTGCCGTCCGCCCTCTTGCCTGGAACAGATCGGTGTGTAGTTCCGCTGATGGTAAGTTTACCATCAACCCAATAAAAAAACTCATATAGATTGGTTTCATATTACTATTTGTATCAAACACCATCAGTTCTCATGATGGTATACATATACCAGCACAGCTACAGGTTTGAGGGAGATTTTGTGCTAATAATGATTATATCAAACATTACTGTGATCCGGTTTGAAGGGCGCTGTTGCTAGTAAAATTACTGGGGTAACTAGACAACATTTTAAGTCTCAAGATGACGAGCGGAATGTAGGGTGCAGTGTATACCATCCTAACTAATGTCACGTTGTTATGGGAGGGCGTATTACTTACCATCAGGTGAACGTTCCGCTGGTCTTGTCACGTCGTTTCGCAGTATAAAAAAAGATATTTATTTCAGAACCCACTGGGTCCTTTGAACCGGATCAAAATGATTTTTCCAGATTACTGCTTGCAGACAGGAATGGGCGCTGCATGTCAGAATTTTTACACTACAACGCATTATAATGTTCGCATACGATTGTTTGGCGGGAGCAGAAACTGTGATGGTAACTAGACGGTCTCCGGCAAGAGATCTACCACCAGTGATGACCATAATGACCACATGATGACGATGGTAGTGTAATTACCAAGGGGCTGGGTCTCGAAGTCGATGTCCACGGTACCGGCGAGCGCGTACGCGATTACCAGTAACGGGGAGGCGAGGTAGTTGGCGCGCGTGTTCGGGTGGATGCGGCCCTCGAAGTTCCGGTTGCCGGAGAGCACGCCGCAGCACACCAGCTCGTTCTGGAATTAGACCTTACATCAGTGACCTGGTCGTCTACCTGGTGGTAGCAGACAAATCTTAAAATACTGGTGGTAGTGCACCTGTTGCTATAAACCGTCTAGGTACCACCGCAGCGCCTATTGCAGCCGACACACAGTACTGTGCGGACATTGCTGTGATCCGGTTTGAAGGACGCTGTAGCTATCACTGGTGGTAGTGTCTCTGTCGCCGGGGACCGTCTAGGTACCACCGCAGCGCCTATTGCAGCCGACACACAGTACTGTGCGGACATTGCTGTGATCCGGTTTGAAGGACGCTGCAGCTATTACTGGTGGTAGTGTCTCTGTCGCCGGGGACCGTCTAGGTACCACCGCAGCGCCTATTGCAGCCGACACACAGTACTGTGCGGACATTGCTGTGATCCGGTTTGAAGGGCGCTGCAGCTATTACTGGTGGTAGTGTCTCTGTTGCCGGAGACCGTCTAGGTACCGCCGCAGCGCCTATTGCAGCCGACACACAGTACTGTGCGGACATTGCTGTGATCCGGTTTGAAGGACGCTGCAGCTATTACTGGTGGTAGTGTCTCTGTCGCCGGGGACCGTCTAGGTACCACCGCAGCGCCTATTGCAGCCGACACACAGTACTGTGCGGACATTGCTGTGATCCGGTTTGAAGGACGCTGCAGCTATTACTGGTGGTAGTGTCTCTGTCGCCGGGGACCGTCTAGGTACCACCGCAGCGCCTATTGCAGCCGACACACAGTACTGTGCGGACATTGCTGTGATCCGGTTTGAAGGGCGCTGCAGCTATTACTGGTGGTAGTGTCTCTGTTGCCGGAGACCGTCTAGGTACCGCCGCAGCGCCTATTGCAGCCGACACACAGTACTGTGCGGACATTGCCGTGATCCGGTTTGAAGGGCGCTGCAGCTATTATTGGTGGTAGTGTCTTAATGCTGACTGTATGTCGAGATCTTTGATGGAAGCTTACGTCCAGCAATGGACGTCTATCGGTAAGATAATGAATTGGAAATGTTGTGTATACATCCTTACTTGCGGCTAGTAATCATCACACTACAACCAGCCGATTGTTTTACTGTGGACACGAGACCATGACACGGTGAGGATTCCCGCCGGAGCTCACCTTCTCTATGGTGTTCGCGATGTTGTCGTCGATGGGCCCCGAGTTTCCGATGCAGGTCATGCAGCCGTAGCCGACGATGTCGAAGCCCAGCTTCTCCAGGTACGGCACAACACCGGACTCCTGGAAATGAACGTGTTCCAGCGTGCGTCACACCAACCAGCGCCACATTACCAACAGGTTACCATCAGTACATCCTGCTTATGTCATCCATTAACAGGTGCGAGTCTCTCGCAGTGGGATGATCATGCCCAGCAGTCTTCAACTATCGTGGAGATCTTTAGATTCTTAAGTCCAGCAGTGGGCATCTATCAATGAATATTGATAGAGTGAATTAGTTATGTTCTTCAATGATCTTGATGATCTTTGGAAGGGAGTCGCGGGCTATGTGCAGCAGTGGGCACCTATCAGCTGATGATGCTTCAGTGGCCAGATTAGGATATATTTAGTAAAATAAACTTCATTAGTTTATACTTTTTACCGACACAGTACCAGTAAAAGTCGACTATTACCGGCGACTAAATTTTGATATACAAAAATGTATAAACTATCCGCTGACAGATATCCACAGCTGATCGTGGTGCACAACCTTGGAGTGCACCCTCATCATCGGTATACCAGAAAGCTGACCTTCAGGTAGTAAGTGACGACTCCCGACCCTGGCGACAGCGACGTCTTGATGTACGGCAGCACACTCAGTCCGTTCATTACCGCCTTCTTCGCGAGGAGTCCTGGTGGTGAACACACTCATTAGTAACATGGAGAAGGATAGAGGGGATGTGATGGACAGAAATTAGTGGACAACGATCAGCTGATGGTGTAACGTAGTGGGACTCACCGGCTCCCAGCATCACGGTGGGGTTGGAGGTGTTGGTGCAGGAGGTGATCGCCGCTATGATGACTGAACCGTGGGTGATGGTGTACGTCGCTCCGTCGCTGTACGTGAAGCTGCCGGATGCCGACAGCTGCTCCGGGGACAGCCCGTAACCTTTGAACCCGACCTGATAGTGGAACACGAGGTCACCATAAATTATTAGGATACATACACAAGTTTCCAGAAAAACTACAATTTTGATGATGAAATGCGGAGACGAGCTGGTCTGGTCCTGATGAACAGGACACAATCTGGGAAGAGGATGTTTACACTGCTACTTCATTTTGAGACAATGCATTAAATAACTTTACTAGCAGTAAGTTTACTGTGAAGCAGTAATGTGCATATACTACGGTGTTTAAAAGCCGCTGTATCCAATCAAATTATTGGTGACTTAATCCATCTCAAGCGTTGTACTGTTGCAGTGTAAACATCCTACGACCAGGGGGTACTGTTCATCGTATGTTCAACATACCCTCGTCGCCGCTGTATACAAACGTGTACGTATGTTTACAACGGATATTACTTTTCGCCTTGACATATATACACTGCACGCGGAAGCCGTCGGACGTGCCGATGCAGTCGAACAGTAGCAGTGCGCGCTCGAGGGCGCAGAGAGCTCACGTTCGTTTGACGAGCCAATACAAAATAAACGCTGAACCAGAGTTTAGGGAACCTTGCCGAGTTCGCTGTTCGGAATGTGTAAGACTAGTACGGCGGCGGCGGCGGCGTTCGCTCGTACGTGCGCTCGGGAGGACTGAGCAATGGAGTAGGGATGGAGGGGTGAATAGGGGGAGGTAGAGAGGGGGGTTCAAGATAGTCGAGAGGGAGGTCGTTCTAAATTCAAAAAATTTTGGGTGGAGGGTGGGGGTAATATCCTACAGTAGGCGTTAGGATAATGTTGATATAACAGAATACACAGACGTTCCAAATTCAAAAATATAGTAGTGGGAGTGGGCTGGGGGGGGGGGGGTATGTCCAGCAGTGGACGTGGAGGTGATAACGATACGACCGGGCGAAAGGAGGGTAAAAAGAAATTTCAAGAGATTTACCAACTTATGAATCTGGAACGTACATCCACTCTGCCATGTCATCATCTTCAACCCCCCTCCTTGTACTACAAATTCAAGATGGCGGTCGGTGATGGCGAGGAGACGGACATACATACAGACCTGAGAGTTATATATATATATATATATATATATATATATATATAGGAATTGTATGAAGCGCGCTGACTCGGTTAAATGACATATAAATGATGAGCACGTGAGTGGCGCGATGCAGTGCAGCGCAGGTGCAGCGGAGGTGCAGCTGGGGCGACGCGGTGTTGCGACGAGGAGTGGCGAATTGAGGGGGGGATGGGGGTAAGTAGCAATTTTCCCCATAGACTCATTAGTATTATAGAGACGGTGGTGGTGGATGACCAACCTACCAAAACTTTACCGTATTCCGATTTGAGGAGGGGCTGGCTATTGACAATATGTTAGGATGTCCACACTGCACTACAGTCGTCGTATTGGTGCAAAATGTCAAATATCATTAACGCAGCAATTTGAGCAACTACAGTGCGCTGTACACTGCATTGATATAAGATATATAGTTTCGTTGTCTCGATAATTTTCAACTAGCTACAGCGCCTTTCAAACCAGAACACGGCAATATTTGCGCACACCGCTGTGAAACCATCACACGATCACCGCGTAATCAAAACGATATAACAAATGTTTGTTTGTATGTTTTGTTTACATGTTTTTTTTTTACAAAACAAGACACTGGAAATCCATCCCCCTACACCCCGCACATGCGCAAGCGCACACACACACACACACACGAATAACTCCCCTTATCGCCGCCGATAGCGCAACGCGTATCAACCGCAGTCGCGCAGTCGCAGATAGGTTCGACCCCGTCGCGTCGCAGTCACTGCGCCAAATCCCATATCGTTCGTACTCTTACCAACATATCTCTCTCTCTTTAAATCTTCACCATGTCTCTCTCTCACTCTTCAACATATCTGTCTCGTTCACTCTTCAACATATGTCTCTTTAACTCTTCAACATATGTCTCTTTAACTCTTCAACATATATGTCTCTTTCACTCTTCAACATATGTCTCTAACTCTTCAACATATCTGTCTCTTTAACTCTTCAACATATGTCTCTAACTCTTCAACATATCTGTCTCTTTAACTCTTCAACATATGTCTCTTTAACTCTTCAACATATGTCTCTTTCAGTCTTCAACATATCTGTCTCTTACACTCTTCAACATATGTCTCTTTAACTCTTCAACATATATGTCTCTTTCACTCTTCAACATATGTCTCTAACTCTTCAACATATCTGTCTCTTTAACTCTTCAACATATGTCTCTTTAACTCTTCAACATATGTCTCTTTCAGTCTTCAACATATCTGTCTCTTACACTCTTCAACATATGTCTCTTTAACTCTTCAACATATGTCTCTTTAACTCTTCAACATATGTCTCTTTCACTCTTCAACATATCTGTCTCTTTCACTCTTCAACATATCTGTCTCATTCACTCTTCTACATATGTTTCTTTAACTCAACATATCTGTCTGTTTCACTCTTCAACATATGTCTCTTTAACTCTTCAACATATGTCTCTAACTCTTCAACATATCTGTCTCTTTCACTCTTCAACATATCTCTATCTCTTTCACTGTTTAAAGAGGTCGGCTCTGAATGTATTCAATGCAACTTTCCTTACTTACATACATCACCACACTCCTTGGATGTAAGGTTACCTAGATCCTTATCAAAAGCTAATTACTCCGCAGTCAAACACTAGTGTGCAAACGGTACCGTGTTCCGGATCGAAGGACCCGCAGCTAGTGAAATTGATAACGAAATGTAACATTTTTTATATATCATCAGAACGAGATGGAGTGTTGTAGACGCGGTAAACGGACAGAGAGAGAGAGAGAGAGAGAGCAACTGGACGATTTATTGATAGAAATAGGGACGCATGAGTGATGAATGTATGTAATATTATTTCACTCTTTTTCTCTCTTCATATATATAGAGATTACGTTTCTTTCTCTCTCACTCTTCATATATTTAGAGCGAGACAGAGATACTGCGTCGTTTGTATGCGCAGTGCGCATGCGGCGGGGCAGTTGACGCGCTGCGGGCTGTTACGTGGGAGGCGCGCGATAGATTACGTTTCTTTTTCTCTCTCTCTCTTCATATATTTAGAGCGGGACAGAGATACTGCGACCAGTCCGTATGCGGAGTGAGCCTCAGTAGTAGAGCTGCAGGCGGCCACTGCGGCGAAGGCGAGCCATAGGGAAGCTGTATAAAAACGTCTTCCGTCTCTTTCCCTCTCAGCCGAAACAACATATAGATTTCTCCTTTTTTTTTAAATTCAACTCGCACTGTCACAAATTTTTCACATCATATATAATTTAGACGTTACGGTAAAAGACCAAATGGCTGACCACAGAATAAATATATACACCACATAAACGATAACATATATAGATATATATATATATATATATATATATATATGTGTTTAAATAACATTACCTAAAATAGTATCGAAGAGTCCAAAGTAAATAAACCGGATATATAGTTGGAGGTAAGTCGTTTATACTATGTCATTTGATATGCTGCTACCATCAGCTGAAGCTGTGACCTGATGGAAGCGAGCTACTTTCGAGAGGAACTGCTGCCACTGTCCATATAGTATAGGAGTACCTAGATAGGTAGTCTCAGTTGCCGCAGCGCCTATTGCAGCCGACGCACAGTACTGTGCAGACAGTACTGTGATCCGGTTTGAAGGGCGCTGCAACTCACGATAACAAGTTTTACAATTATATACTGCAACGAGCACATTGTGCTTTTTTTATGAAATTAAGCGATGACACGAGCAAGATGTTCACCTGATGGTAAGTGATACGCCTGCCTATAACAACGTTGCACTAGTTAGGATGATACACAGCACCACATTGCGCTCGTCGCCTGAGACATAAGATGTTAAGTTTCCGTACTCCAGTAATTTCACTAGCTACAACGCCCTTCAAATCGGACCAATAATGTTCGCCAGCTGCAATAGGCGCTGCGGTCCTACCTACCTAGATGGTGTCTGGCGACAGAGACCCTACCACCAGTAACTGTGTATCCTGACTAGCGGTAAATTGTTATGGGCGGGTGTCACTTACTATCAGGTGAACGACCTGTGCGTCTCGTTACTTCGTAGAATAAGCAAAAACTAGTATACATGCTATTGATAACGTCTATGACGCAGTAGGGTCCAAATTCGGAACGAAACGATGCTACTTAAATAGCAGCATAAATAAAATTAAATAAAAAAAAAACTTTCATAAAATCAAGCTTTTATTATTTATTAATAAAATGAACTAAAATTTTAAAAATAAATTAACTTTAATAAGAATAATAACTTTGCAAGTTCATCGTAACCTTTAACGATAATTAAGCTTCTTCGTCTGCGACGATATAATTCCATATCGTGCATAATTATATATTTTTAACGGTAAAACTAACACCTTAATTAATAATTATTAATTAAGGTGTAACAATTAATAAATATTAATTAAAGTGTAGAATTAATAATTATTAATTAATATGTAACAATCGATATTAATTAATGTGTAACAATTAATAATTATTAATTAATGTGTAACAATTAATAATTATTAATTAATGTTCAACTATTAATAATTATTAAGTAAGGTGTAACAATTAATAATTATTAATTAAATTGTAACCATTCAAAATTATTAATTAAGGTGTAACGTTCTTCTACTATATTCTTGCCGTTTTTATCACAGACCCAATTTTATAAATAAAAGCGTGTTACATTGTGATAGCAAGAGGGTAGAGAAGGTGCTAGATGTTCCTAATTATACCCTCACACTAACCGAGAGCTGAAGTATTTCGAGCTACCGTCCCTCACCATCACCGACCGCCCGCGTTAAAGCTGTTGTTGTTTACATCATCAATTGCACTACAACAGTAATGGGGTAGTGCTTGAGTAAACATGTTTACAACGTCATTAATGGGGTATATACAAATGGTAAACAATCATATAATCTCTTTAGTTTTTTTTTTTTATATTGTTTACATTTTGAACTAGCTGGGACCGAGGGTAGTTTTAATGGCGGCTAAATAAATAGCAGGTCTCACAGAAATCGAACCGGGGACTTCTGTGTAACCAGAGCTTAGACACACCGGAAGTAGTCACACTGTAAGTACGTGTCTCATGCCGGGGACCGTCTAGGTACCACCGCAGCGCCTATGGAAGCCGACAACCAGAACTGTGTGGACATTACTGTGATCCGGTTTAAAGGACCAATAACTATTACTGGTGGTAGTGTCTCTGTTGCTGCAGACCGTCTAGGTACCACCGCAGCGGTTATTGCAGCCGACACACAGTACTGTGCGGACATTGCTGTGATCCGGTTTGGAGGACGCTGCAGCTATTACTGGTGGTAGTGTCTCTGTTGCTGCAGACCGTCTAGGTACCACCGCAGCGGTTATTGCAGCCGACACACAGTACTTTGCGGATATTGCTGTGATCCGGTTTGGAGGACGCTGCAGCTATTACTGGTGGTAGTGTCTTTGTTGCCGGAGACCGTCTAGGTAACACCGCAGCGCCTATTGCAGCCGACACACAGTACTGTGCCGACATTGGTGTGATCCGGTTTGAAGGGCGCTGTAGCAATTACTGGTGGTAGTGTCTCTGTTGCCGGAGACCGTCTAGGTACCACCGCAGCACCTATTCCAGCCGACACACAGTACTGTGCGGACATTACTGTGATCTGGTTTAAGGGACGCTATAGCTAGTGAAATTAGTAGGGTAATGAGACTAAACATTTTATTCCTTTAATCGAGTAAAATTTGGTGTAGTGTATATCATCCTAACTAGCGCCACTTTATGAAAGGATATGTCACTTATAATCAAGTGAACATCTACCACATATTGTTTAGCTAAAAACTTTACTCTTACAATTCCATATTTTTTAAATATGTATAACATAAATAATAGCGTTTTGTGACACGAGAAAAAATATTCAAATAACGACCGAAATCGTGTAAATATTTTTCAAATTATAACAATTAATATTATTTTTAAATCCCCTAATTAATATAAATGTATTCCATTAGTAATAACATAATTACGTATTTAATAATTATTAACATAATCATATCGATTAATATTAATTAGCGACATTGTACAAAACAATTGCTAATGGATCGATTAATTGTTGGCGTCGTTAATACGATCCGCCGGTAACGCATCCGGAATGCACATTAGCTAACGACCACCGGTTGCAGTATAAAACGTGGTCGCAGGTTCGAATTCAGACACAGTACTGTACATTAACAGTTGTAGTGCACATATCTCAATATTGTGCACAAGTGACATATTAAAATAATATTTATATGTGTGTGTAAAAATATAGTTACTTGACAAACAGTAGTGTAAAAAGAAATATATAGCGGATACAATCGCCGAGAGGTATTTTACTCAA